>CM035415.1:152343737-152351237 GCA_020310875.1 Ceratopteris richardii
TAATCTTGTGTTGGTCTCTTTCTGTCTGGTTCAACGATTTGTTTTTTGATGTTCTGTTTGTCTGCTGCTTGGACGCTGATGTAGTGGAATAGTGAAAAGTGCCATGGAATAGTGCATTGGACATGTGATTGATAGGAAATGTGAAGCAGACGTCGATAAAGCGCCTTCTTTCACCACTTCTCAATGGCGATGACACAAGGCTAGAACTAACTGTCTTCATGAATATTTTGTCGACATTGTTTTTTGTCCTGCTAGCCCACACGGCAGCTGACCCCTAGCCTTGTGTCCCTTTAGAGGCTGCCAAATGGGGAGCTACTACCATGGTGGAATCGGAGATCTCATGTATGCAGGAACTAGAACGACTCATCTGAATCATGGAGCTTTTGAAATTATTTTTGCTACGACATGTAGATCCCAAAGAGTGTGGTCAAGGAAGCTTGATCTATCAGTGAATTTTTAAGATTACGAACAAGATGAATACCTGGAGTCCCAATGCGATTCAGTAACTCGCTGCCTCAGGGGTGGGGGGCGGGTGTTCAAACCCCACCAGTTTCAATGGACACCTCCCTACCTGATTGGTAGGATGAAACGACTTCAGCATTAGGGAACCTTCCAATGCAGCCTCCGGGCCAAGTGTACTACATCAAACTAGTCTCTATGTTGGGCCTCATGGGAATTTCCAAGCTTGTGTGAGTCTTCGGGCTATGGAATCCTGGCCATGCCGGGTGTCTAACCCCTGCTTTGTGGGATACGAGGGATTCCATGAGTAATACACCTGTCTTCACTTGTACTTTCAATTATCCAAGGTACTCTGAGGAAATTAAGCCTCAGGTCAAACATCCTAAAAAAAAAAGAGAGAGAGAATACCTGGAGACTCAGTTTGGTTCCCGACTGCCCCTATCAAGTTTGTTCTCCATGAAGACAGACAAAGTGAGTGTGTTTTCAATTCCTGTTGTACTCCCCAAAAAAAAAGAGGGCTCAGAAACATTGTGAGGAAAGGGCTTTCAGATTTCAATAGATTAATTGCATAGGCACAAGGACTCCTAGATGACTCAAATATGATCAGGGCCTAAATTTCACGGCCAAGACAATATGTCATTATGACAGGCAAAATTTTGCTTCTACCTTTCTGATTAAAGAAGGTTACAGTACGGATCCAATCTTGTTATGGAATAAGATCAGGGAAAATGGCATCTGTAAATTTCCAAATCAGATAGTATCTGCTAATAAAGAATAAAACTGTATGTTAGTGATGTTGGTGCTCCTGCTAGATGACCTTGGTAAACGTTGATTCAGATATAAGCACGTTACAGTAAAGATTCGATCCTGCAACGGAACAGGTCTATGTACGATGGCAAGGAGATATACGAATTCTCTAGTATTTGGTAACTTTATGTCGGTGATGTTGCTGATCCTACATCAAGCTAATCGGAACTTTGTGATTTTGCATACGGTCCTTTGCAGACTTTTCTGCCTTTCAGATCATCTCGTACTTGCATACAATTTGAAGGTTTTCTTTTTCACGCAGCAAATGACAATGTTTACTGTACAAGAAGATGCCAGAGAAAGAGAAAAGCGGCTAGCTATTCACTTTGAGTGGCCTTGTCTCATCAAAACATTTTCATACTCATCAATCAAGGCTAAGTTGATTTACTTACACGTCACCGACATTGATTACTGCAGAACAAGATGGCGTGGAAAGGGGAACTTGCGTCGCTATCTCCTTTCAGTCCCATCCAGACTCACTTTCAGCTCAGGCTTCTGTGAGGTTAGAAATGAGGGTTTGCGTACAAAGGAGGGACAAAAGGAATTGCGGATTAGTCCTGTAGAAAATCTATCTGATATAATGGATCTACCGGAATGAATGTACGCTCCATTTCATCTTCGTTATTTGATTTGGAATTGACTTCTGTAATGTGGCGAAAACTTGTGGGCGCCGTGACAAACATAAGTTACAGGTCACAGATCGTTAGTGAAATGACTGTCCGTTCACCTTCTGGTATCCAAAGGCATGAGATGTCGATCATGACCTATACAATGACAGAGCTCTGCTGAGGATCTTGCAACTTCTTCCTTCCGTTTGTCCTCCATAGTAAAAAGGATGATCCCCGCAATCTGGATATAGTTTCATAGAGAAGTTACCATAGCTAATACGTCGGAAGATGCATGAACTCGAAGAAATTTGTCTTCCAAATACCAATTGAATTCATATCATGCAGTTGAATATATCTTCCTGTAAAACAGAATTTATCTACATTTAATTCATTAGTTGCTTATCCTTTCTTTAATGTATAGCTATTCTCTCTATGCGGGCCTGCCCCTTGCACATCTGTAACAGCTCTTCATTAATTTAATTTTATCTTCGATTCCTTCAAAAAAAAAAGGAACGAGCTGACTTTCGTCAGAACCACAGGCATCTTTGATGGACCTTAGACAGCTGAATCCTGATACCAATCCTTTGCAAGGACATTTTACAAGAGAAAAAAAGATCTTGAGACTTATGAGTCATGACCATAAACTCTAGCAGTCCAAACAGACACAGTTGTACAGACTCAAGAAGACCTAAAAACCAATTTCTGCTGCTCGTGAGTTTTACTTAGGGTTTCTCATGCAGTGGACTGTAGCAAAAAAAAGCGTTAGGGTTCCTGTCCTGATGGGCTAGGACTTGTTGGCTCGCTCCTCTGTGTTTTCCCCCCAACCCTGGGGGGGCAAGCGCTCCTGTTGCCCGTTTCTCCTTCTCGCGAATGTCGCTCTTCGAAGCTCTCCGTAACGGGATATCTGTGATGGAGGAGGGCAGTAACTCCATGGACTGTTCTGTGCTCCCCTCCTTCCTCAAGGAAAATACAAGGTCCTCTGTAGATCACATGCAACAAAGTATTCAAGTTGGTCAGGCTTCTGCTGAATACCTGGAACTGCAGAAGGGAGCTGATGCGTCGCTTTCCCTCAAGAAAACGTATGCGGAGTCTGCTAAAGGAAATGGTAATACTCGAGTAGAAAGCATGCATGGCCCAGGTATTCTCTCTCCTCTTACAGCTACTAAAGGTAAGGAAAAGGTTGAGGATTACCCTCATGAACTGTGTTTTGATAATGTTGCTAACGACTGTGAAGATGACACTCTTGTTATTGATAAAAATTCTCTGGATAACTGGCACCATGAGCTCACTGACAGAGTTGTCATTGGGCTGTGTCATGGCCCAAGGCCAGCTCAAGAGATTTTGAAGTCATGGATTAAAACCCATTGGGAATCAAGGGGTCTCTTTGTTAAGCATGTGCAATATTGTCCTAATAATTATTTTCTGTTCTTTTTTGAAGAAGCTAATAGTGCTTTGCATGTCATAAGTGAAGGGCAGTGGCTCATTCGCAACATTCCTATGTCGTTCTTTAAGTGGTATATTGGGTTTAACCCCAAAGGTCCTAAACCCACTAAAATCCCCATTTGGGTTGAATTTCCTGAATTGCCTTATGACTTCTACCCCTGGGTGGAAAAACTAGGAAGTATGGTTGGTAAAGTTTTGGGGCAGAGACCTAGAAACTCTATTATCAATCCCAAGTGGGACCCTCAAATGCTTATAGAAGTGGATACGGCCAAGGAAATCAAAACTCACCTAATCATCAAGGATTCAAATGGAAGAAAGATTCACTCTCAAAAAGTGTTTTATAGAAACCTTCCAAATGCCTGCTACAACTGCTACAAACAAGGGCATCTGATTAAAGATTGCCCTCTTCTCCAGGACCAAACCAGTAAGGAAGAAGATAAAAGTAAGGAAATCAATCAAGAGGGTAAAGGTAACCAGATGGGACAGTCTCTGCAAAATAAAAAAGTTGTAAATAAACCTAAAAAAAAGGGTTTTAAATCTGATAACCTTTATGATATTTTGCTTGAAGAAGTCTCTAATCCTTTTGACAACTTAGTTAATTCTGCAGATTCTCAGGTTTTTGCAGGAACAAAGGAAAATGTTCACCCTAATGTTCACAAGGCTGGGACAAGTGGGAATGGTAGTGATTCTCAGCAAAACTCTATCCAGCAGGATAATTGTACTAATGGATGGTTAACAGTTGGGAAGAAAAATAAATCTATCTCTCCCCAGGTCCCAAAAGAAAATGTGCTCCCTGCTGATACAGACCAGCCTCCTTCAAATTTATCTCAGGAAGTTTTCTGTCAAGAAATTGAGGCCATGGATCAGGATAAGTTGTATAATATGGATGAAGATATGAATGTGCAGGATATTGTGCCAATGACCCAAGTAGCTGAAACTCCACGAGATTTGGCTGTTCTTGCTAAACCAAAAAGAAAAGAGGTGGTTAGATCTTCACTTTCAGCCTCCAAGCCTACGAAGAATAGTAGGAAGTAATTTTTTTTGTTGTTTTTAATGACTGATCTCTCTTTTATCTCTATTAATGTCAAGGGTCTTACAGACCCAGTTAGACCAAAAATGATTAGCAATTGGTTGAATTCTCTGCCTTTGTTGCCTGATGTGTTGTGTTTGCAGGAAGTCAAAATTGGGGGTGACCTTCTTAAGATAAACCTTAATTTGGTTTCCTCTAGGTATAGTTGGTATAGTACAAAGCATTGTGAGAGAAAGGGAGGTTCTGTCATTGGCATTTCTCGTCCCTTAGCTCACCTTGTCAAGGATGTCTCTGTTAGTCTTTCCAATCAGTGGTGTGCTATTAAGGTTGGTATTCCTTTTGATCTAACTATAGTCTCTGTTTATGCTGCCAATTCCAGTTTAATCAGGAAGTCCTGTTGGGAGGAGCTCTCTCTCCTGCCGGCTCCTCTCATAATGCTGGGGGATTTTAATATGGTAACTTCTCTAAACGACAGATGGAACAGTAAAGGTAATGTTATCAGAGGTCTTGAAAAGGTTGCGTGGAGTGATATGTGTAATGTGCATGATTTTTCAGATATCTCTCTTAACACTGGTTGCACCTGGTCTAACAGACAGTTGGATAAGGCTTATGTTGCTGCTAGGCTTGATATATGTTATGTAAATAATAAAATCATTCAAAAGTGTTGGGACATTAGTGTTAATTCTGACAATACTCTTCTTATTTCTGATCACAAGCCTCTGGTTGTGTCTATAAGGATGGGTACCCCTTCGTATAAGTCTGGCTGGCCGCATATTGATATAAATTTCCTTAAGCTTCCTAGTGTTTTGACCCAAATTAAAAGCCTCATTTCCACCAATTTTAGAGATATTAGCTCTCCGGCTAAGGCTTGGTGTAGGTCGGTCAAAGATATTCAACTTCTGTTCACCCATTGTAAGAAGGTTGCTAGAGATTTGAGAGCTAGTAGAAGAAAGTCTCTTATGGATAAGTTGAGTACTCTTGATGTTACTTCTCAAATTTATCATGACACTAAATTGAGATTGTGCAAGGAAAGATACCTAGAAGCTAGCTACTCTCTTGCCTCCTCTAAGGAATTTTGGAGTGAGAAAATTGATAGAAACAACAAACATATGTACTCTCTGTTAAAAAAAGGAAAAAGTAGGGATTTCATCCCCATGATCAAAAAGAAAGATGGTGGGCACACTATTAATATAGAGGAGACTATACAGGAGGCGAAAAGCTTCTTTATGGATGTTTTCTCTGGTTCTCCCAAGTGGGGGGAGGACATCCAGAGGGCCAGAGCCACTATTGCCTTAAAAAGGAAGAAAATGATTCCTGAAAGCCTGGTTCCCATCTTGGACCTGCCCCTCACTGCCGGTGAGATCAAAGAAACCATTGATAAATTGAAACCCTGTAAGTCTCCTGGTTATGATGGTCTTCCCAATGAGTTTTACATGATTTTGAAAGATTTTCTCACTCCTTACATTCTTTTGGTGTGGGAAGAGGCCACTAGTGAAGGGTTTCTTCCTTGTCAAATTAACACTGGAGTTATCAGACTTGTCCACAAAAGGGGTAATAAAGATGATCTCAATAACTGGAGACCTATCACTTGTCTCAATTCCATCTATAAGATCTTTGCTTCCTCTATTGCTAGAAGAATTAGCCCATTGATGCAATACATCATTCTTCCTGAACAAAAAGGTTTTATAAAAGGTAGATTCATTCTTGATGCTATTATCTCCCTCTGGGAAGGTATGGAGTATGTTGAAGAGAGTGGTCAAGACTATTACTTCTTCAAAATTGACTTTGACAAAGCCTATGATAGAATAGAGTGGGATTTTATCCTCCAGTCTCTTCAGAATTTGGGGGTTGGCCGGAGATTCATTAAATCTGTTAGTACTCTTTTTGGTAATGCCATGTCCAGGATTGCTATAAATGGTCACATTTCTGATCCCTTTAAACTTTGTAGATCCATTAGACAAGGGTGTCCCTTAGCTCCTCTTTTATTTGCCATAGCTAGTGATGCTTTAGGGTGGCTTGTTAAAGATGCTATGGAGTGTGAGATCATCAAAGGTATTAACATCCCTGACTCCCCTACCCCCCTTGGTCTGCAGATGTTTGCTGATGACACTAATGTTGTGCTGAATGCTGATAATAGTTCTGTGACTAATTTTCTAGCTTGCTTAAATACTTTTTGTCTTGCCAGTGGCTCTCTGGTCAACCACAGCAAAACAGGATTCAAAGCTTCTGATAATGTTGTTCCTCAGTGTATCTATGAAATTGGTTGTAAGATTATAAATGATGGTGAGATTTTCAGACTTTTAGGGATTCCTATGGGTTTCCATGTTTCCCTTAATCAAAGATGGGATTGGGTTGTTGATAAATTCAAAAGGAAGCTGCATTTTTGGTATGATTCTAATAGTTCCCTCCCTCATAGAACCTTTCTCATCAATAATTTTATTCTTCCCAAGCTTGTTTATTTTTTGTCTTGCTGGTCCCCTTCTAAAAAGCAAATTAAGCAGGTCATTGCCTTGGCCAGAAACTTCCTCTGGGGAGGTAATGACAAACAATCGAAAGTTGTCAAAGTGGCTTGGAGCACTTGCTGCCTTCCCAAGTCTCAAGGTGGTCTGGGGATTATCTGCCTTGTTAAAATGTCTGAAAATCTTGCTGCCAAATGGATCTTGAGGAGTATACACAGTTCTGATGTTTGGGCTTGTCTTTTAAAAAGGAATACTAAAAAAATTTTTCTGGCAAATTACAGAGCTTGGACTAATATCAATCTCTGGGACATTATTGTGTCTCCTCAATCCATTGTCCCTGTTGGGAGCTCTCTGTCCTGCAAATATTGGAATGCCTGGTTCAAGGCTAAAAAGACCTTTCAGACTCACATTGAGAAGCTTGGTATCACTGATCTTTACCTGCAGGAATCCCCATGGTTGGGATGGCTTGCCTACTGGAAAAAGTGTAAAATTGGCATACTTGAACACAAATGTCATAAGGCTGGAATTGGTGCTTGGAAAGATTTTATGACAAATGATGATGTAAGAGCAGATCTGTATTCTTTTTCCAATTCTAATTTTTCTAGGTCTTGTCTGCAGGTTCTTACTTCCCATAAGGAAATCCTGAAGGCAAAATTGAATTGCTGTAGTAGAAGGAATCTGGAGCTGCAGGAGG